>JAJIBD010026020.1:0-39917 GCA_021461705.1 Cryptotis parvus | reverse complement strand
TTTAGACTCATCAAGAAGATTATACATCACGACCAAGTTGGATTCATCCCGGAATGCAAGGATGGTTCAACATTCGCAAGTCAATCAACATAATACATCATATCAATAAAAGAAAAAAAAAAAACCATATGATCCTTTCAATAGACGCAGAAAAAGCATTTGACAAGATCCAGCACCCGCTCATGATTAAAACGCTCCAGAAAATGGGAATTGAAGGGACTTTCCTCAAGATAGTTACAGCCATCTACCAAAAGCCCACAGCAAGCATCATTCTAAATGGGGAAAAGTTGAAAGCCTTCCCCTGAGATCAGGGACAAGACAAGGTTGCCCCCCTCTCACCTCTTTTATTCAATATAGTACTGGAAGTACTTGCCATAGCAATCAGAGAAGAAAAGGACATCAAGGGCATCCAGGTAGGCAAGGAAGAAGTCAAGCTATCATTATTTGCAGATGACATGATATTATACCTAGAGAACCCTAAACTCTCTACCAAAAAACTCCTAGAAACAATAGACGCATATAGTAGAGTGGCAGGGATACAAAATCAACACCCAAAAGTCAGTGGCTTTCTATATACAAATAACTAAACAGAAGAAAGGGATATTAAGGAAACTATTCCATTCACAATTGTGCCACAGAAAATCAAATACCTAGGAATCAACTTACCCAAGTATGTAAAGGACCTGTACAAAGAAAACTACAAGACACTGCTCCAAGAGATAAAAGAGGACACAAGGAAATGGAAACACATTCCCTGTTCATGGATGGGGAGAATCAACATTGTCAAAATGGTAATACTCCCTAGAGCTCTGTACAGATTCAATGCAGTCCCTATAAGGATACCGATGACATTCTTCAAAGAAATTGACCAAACACTCCTGAAATTTGTATGGAACAATAAACCCCTAAGGACAGCCAACCCCATTAAAATGGGGAGAAGAGATGAACAGAAACCTTGACAAGGAAGAAATTCAAATGGCCAAAAGGCATATGGAAAAATGCTCATCATCACTAATCATCAGAGAGATGCAAATCAAAACAACAATGAGATATCACTTCACACCACAGAGACTGGTCCATATCCAAAAGGGTAAAAGCAACAAGTGCTGGCATGGATGCAGGGAAAAGGGGACAATCATACATTGTTGGTGGGAATGTAGACTTGTACAATCTTTCTGGAGAACAATATGGACATTCTTCCAAAGACTAAAAATTGAACTCACCTTTTGACCCAGCCATACCACTCCTGGGAATATACCCTGGTGTTGCAGGACTCCTAAGGGCCGCTGCATCTGCTCTGGATTGCCTCCCGCAAATCACTCCGTAGATAAGGGGGTAGTCTAAATGTGGCAGTTTATCCGACCATGTATGCTGTACTAGCTGGTATAAATATTCTCCCATGCTATCACAATCATCGTGGGACTAGCTAGATCTTACCAGCATATTAGCCTGGCCACGTAAGGACACCTAAGTAATTAGACCAGAGAGAAATGCTGTTTGCTTCCAAACAAACAAGCATGGCTCCCTGATAAAATATAAAACTACAATGAAGTACAGGAGACTTGTGAAGGCTTGGAGAAATATTTAACTGGCATTGGTGTTGGTCTTTGGTACAGTGACATGCCATCTCAGAAACCCCCTTCTCTACATTTCAAAGGCCTTCCTGGCTCAAAACATTTGCACAGTAAAGGCCCTAGGTGAGATGCAGGGAGGGATTACCAGAGGGCATTGGACCCTCCCTGCTTTCCATAACAATGGGAGGAAGGTCTGAGTTGCGGTGGGGGGGGGGGTATAAACTAGCCGGTTCCCGCCTCCCAGACTTCTTCCCGGTGGGATCTCGCCTAGAGCGTTTATTCCCCTTGGAAGTTTCACACGTGGTGGTCGCCATCTTGGCTTACACGTGGCTGGGGTTCTAGCCTGGAATCCTAAGCACCGGGCTTTTCCTTTTGCTGATTTGTATGCCTGAACCTGTGATAAGTAAAGCCTTCTAAAACCGCATCGGATTCCTGAGTGTCCATCCATTCCTCACCGGGTCCGGAGGTAGGAGGGAACTCCGCTTCCCGGCACTGTCGGGACCCAGCGGAGCGCCCCCGACACCCTGGGAAGCCAAAAAACACACAGCGGAAACAAATCTGCACTTTTATTTTCATAGCAGCACTACTCACAATAGCCAGAACCTGGAAACAACCAGTATGCCCCAGAACTGTTGGCTGGATAAAGAAACTGTGGTACATCTACACAATGGAATACTATGCAGCTCTTAGGAAAAATGAAGTTATGAAATTTGTCTATAAATTGATGGACATGGAAAGGATAATGTTGAGTGAAATTAGTCAGAAGAAAGAGAGAGATATAGAATGTCTGCATTTATTTGCATGACATAAATATATGTATACGTATTATGACACCAAAATTCAATGTTAGGCGAAACGTGGATCAGGAGGTCTTACCAAAAGTGGAAATTACAGCAAACGTTTGGGGAGTCAGAAGTTAGGTAAGACAGATAAGGGAACATGTGTGAATAAATGTTGAAAGGGTTAATACCAACCTAGAACTGAACACTAAATACAGGCAAAAAAAATGCACATGATGGCCTCTAAGTGTATGTAGTGCAACCCACAATGTGTAAGAGAAGGAAAAGAGAGAGAGGGAGAGAGAGAAAAGAGATAAAGAACCTGTCATTTAGGCAGGCTATGGGAGTGGGGAGGGAATTTTGGACATTGGTGGTGAGAAATGGGCACTGGTGGAGGGCGGGGTGCTGGAGCACTATGGGACTGAAACCCCTAAATATGAACAATGTTGTAATTGTATATCTCACGGTAGCATAATAAAATATTTAATAAAAAATTAAAAAGATAAAAGCAACAACAGCAAAAAGAAATCAAACCCAGGTTGCAGCATGTAAGGAATCCCCACCTGCTCTATTATGGCTCTGACAATTCTAAATAAGACTCTTCCCTTGTTCCATTGTGTTGCTTGTCCCATTGTGATTTTAATCTTTTCTATTACTACTATTCTTATAGATTTTGAGTTAAGGTCTATATTTAATATATCATATGATATCTACCTATAATTCACAAGTTACTTGCTTACACATCACGAATAAACTCGTACTATATGTAACCCATCCAACGAACCCCATTCATTTTTTCTCCCCCATGGAACAGTTATTCTAAAATAAGATAAAATTTACATTAAAGTTCTTGTTCTTGTATTCCAGACTCATATTCCATCTAGACATTGAGATTCAATTCAAATAGCTGTAAATTGAAAACATCTTTCATTATAAAAAACTTCCTTGATTATTCTATAAAGACTAATGGTATGAATTTCCATCTAAATTTAAAGTTCTCTTCACCTCTTCTATTTATCAGAATCACCAGAGACCTTTACTTCAAGAACACATCTTAAATCTTTTATCATCTTTCCATTTCCGCTGTTCTAACACTTCAACTAGCTCCAACTGTGTTTATCTACAATCAAGACAATTCTTGTATTCCATTTCAGAATCTTTTCATTCCAGTATTTCATCCCAGATAGTCATTTTGTCCGAGAGAAATATTTAGCCATAATACCATTTTCATATACAATTTTTTAATATTTAGGTTATAATTAATAGGAATTTGCATAAATGACTCAAAGAAATCTTGTGCAATCTTCATCCAGTTTCTCCCAAATACATGTTCTTTGTTCAAAACACCCCTCCCTTCCTTTAATCACTTGACCTGCAATTAATCATTCTTTAGGATTCAGCTCTGATATTATAAAACTTCAAAACTCTCTCCCCTCTTGCTAAATTAATCAATTCCTCCATGAAATGTATTTTTCCCACATGTGGCATCATAGTCATCTTCTCTGACAAACCATGGCCTCTTCTCTGACAAACCGTGAGGACAGAATCCTCCATGTATTATTTATCTCTTGACTCCTGGGACATACAGTAAGTGACATATAGTAAGTGACATATAGTAAGTGACCACTAAAATTCACTGTATCACTGTCTTCCTGTTTATTATCGAATTGCTCGAGGGCCCCAGTAACATCTCCATATGTCCTGTCTCATGCTAGTAGAGCCCAAGGCATCTGCTTGCTCCAGGAACATAAAGAGCCTCAATCCTTCCAGAATGAGGTCTATAATTGTTACTGGTATTTGGCATATATACCAAATACAACACGGGTAGCTTGCCAGGCTCTGCCGTGCAGGTAGCATACTCTTGTAGACATCTCTAAGTCCAGCATTTATTGATGAACCGGGCGCTGATAGGCTGGTCTGCTGGGTGGAGGTCTGACGAGAGAGAAGTCCGATGTGGAAAATGGAGGCCCCTCATGGAGTGGGGGGTCGTCTGGCTTGTTGCGAGGCTCTGCTGGGATGGTGGGCCAGGGCTAGAACCCACCATCCCTCCCAGGTGCCTTGTGAGCGGCTGGTCACAGGGAGAGCCAGTAGCAGCTCTGCCCCATCTCTGAGAGTCTGACCACTAAAATTATTGTGAGCAATATAAAATGTGCTTCAGTTTAAGAGAATGGGTATGGCCATCTAATTTCAAACAGATGCTCTTAATGTGTAGTGTTGCAGTGACAGATATTATAAATTTCAACATATTTATGAAAAATTTTTAAATTTATATCAGTTTTAAAAAAAAGTCATTGTTATGTGACACACAATAGATGTGTTTGTGAACACATCAACTGAGAAATATGATATTAATACTAAAGGATTTATCCAATGGAAACTATGAATCTCCCTAAAAATTCTCCATTCATTGTGCTGGAGTGATATTACAAGAGGTAAGGTGCTTGCCTTGCACACCCCCTACCTGGGTTCAATTCCCAACAATCATATGATCTCCTGGGCACTGCCAGGAATTATCTCTGAGCACAGAACTGGGAGTAACCCCTGAGCTTCACCGGATCTGGGCCTCCTCTCTCCATTTTTTTCCTTGTCCTTCACCTGACATCTCGTTAATCATGGATTTGCTCCAGCGGGCGCCAGTAACATTTCCATTTGACCCTATCAAGTGCCAGTGTAGCCCAAATGGCATCTGGTTGCTTCTGGAATTCGAAGAGCCTCAAACCGTTGTTCAGGGTCTTGACAAAGAAGTCTGACCATCTTGTAGGTGGGCGGCCACGTGATCTTTTGACATTCCGTGGGATCCAGTCGGTAACAGCTCTAGTCCAGCGGTTATCTCCAAATCGCATTACATGTCCAGCCCTTCTGATTTTCTATGCGTTGGCAAACGAGACAGCGTCCCTGACTCTGAAACAGCGACGGTGGTCGGAACTCCGGATTCCTTCTTCACTTGAGTGAGGCGTGATATTCCAAGCATAGCTCTTTCGATTCCTCTTTGGGAGACCTGAATAGCGTTCTCATTCTGCTTTCGTTGGGCCCAGATCTCTGAGGCGTATGTTAATGCAGGGAGAACAGTGGAGTCGAAGAGATGTGCCCAGAGCCCGAGGTTCTTTGTCTTTTTGCTATTTCTTTGATGCTTTTGAAGGCATTCCATGCTGCTCTCTTCCTCCTGCGCAGCTCAGGTTTTAGGTCAGTAATAAAAAAAGTTCATCTTCCTTGTCGTTATTATTCCCATTATGGAGAACATGCTGATGGTGTTGAGGATTCCGACTCTTTTTATTTTGTTGACTCCAGCTTCATTCTCTGCTTCCAGAGAATTCAAGTGATCAAACGCATGTGGGACATTTTGGGCTTTAATATGGATGAAGAGGCCACAAAAACACATTGGTTGACCATTATCCTTCCTTAAAGTCTTCTTTGTCTTACTTGAATCCTTGACCACAATCTTAAGTATGTCCCAACCCAGTAATCTTGCTAAGAAGGTACTTGGCCATAGTGGAGCCTGTTTGTACTCTCTGTGGGCACATCACTATGTTGCTGTTCTGGACTTTATAGCTCTTTCTGCTCATGTCCGTCCTTATCCTAACACTGTCACAAACCACACAGAGGGACTAGCAGCAACAGTGACTCCACACTACCAAATTCTCCAAAAGGGATTTCGGAACAAAGAATATGTTATCATTGTGTCCATTTACACTGTGGTGACAAGAATAGAAAGAAATTAAAGTCAAGACCTTAGTACAGATAGAAGCAATGTATAAGTGTGGTACCTTTCATGTGTTGTACACTGGCAGTTATAGGTATGCATGAAGATCCTAGCCCCCCATCCCCACCCCAAATACCCAGCCTTCCTCTGACTTTTTTTTTATCACTATATCTTTTTTTTCTTATCACTATATCTGACTTTTTTTTTCTTATCACTATATCTTATCACCTCTCACAGACATGGGGCAGAGCGGCTACTGGCTCTCCCTGTGCCCAGCCGCTCATGAGATGCCTGGGAGAGATGGCGGGTTTTAACCCTGGCTCGCCACCCCAGCAGAGCCTCACAACAAGCCAGATGACCGCCCACTCCATGAGGGCCTCCATTTTCCACATCCGGACTTCCCCTTGTCAAAACTCCACCCTGCAGACCAGCCTATTATAACCTGGCTTGAGTGGCCGCTTGGCCGCGGTTCATCAATAAATACTGGATTTAGAGATGACTACAAGAGTATGCTACCCGCATGGCAGAGCCTGGCAAGCTACCTGTGTCATATTTGATATGCCAAATACCAGTAACAATTATAGACCTCATTCCCATGACCTGATGGAATGGTTTGAGGCTCTTTATGTTTCTGGAGATGAATGTATATGAATATGATATGAATATTCATATGAATATGTATATGAATGTGTGCTTGTGGAGTGTGTGTGTGTGCATGTGTGTGCATACAAGTGAAGCATTTATTTACTTTTGAGTGAGAAAAAGAAGTGTTAGATTTTATGTCTTTTTAACTTCAGTAGCAACTGGTGTTTTTTTGAAAATGATCACACACAAGTATTTCTACTTCTTGGGCATTGAATAACTTTTTCCTCAATTTTGTTTCTGACATCTTAAAATAAAAAACAGGACTTTGGTTTGGGAACAAAGGTAAGGAGCAGTGAAGTGACACGGCACTCATATTCTTGGCAAGTTTGACATTGGGGGAGCAGTGGGAGACACGTTTAAGTAAGCCTTGGGACCACATCCAAAAAGGCTGCTTTTCTGCAGGTCACATCTCTCCAGCCTTAGCAAATCATTCCAAGCAAGAGCGTTGGAGGCATGTGGGCATGCCAGCCAGCACATGCTGCGAACTGTCACATTCTGTTCTCTTCAGAAGAATTTACACAAATGCTGATTCATTTAATAAAGTAATTCATTAAGATATAATTAAATGATCAGGAAAGTAAGTCAGCATTTTCGCACTGCTGCAGTGAAGAAAAAGTACTTTATGGTAAGTTGTTTTAGAGTTAGTTCACATTCTAAAAGAGATTAAATTCGTCCTTCAAGAGAGCATATCAATTTGGAACCGTGGGAAGGGATTTTTCTAGCAAACTCTTCCTTTACTTACAATGATCCACAACTATCACCCAAAACTGTGAAAAAGAAAAACTTTGAAAAAATGTGTTCCTTTAAAGAATCTAAAGTGTTAAAGTTTTGTTCTTTAAAATGACTGTTTTTGGTCAAATTTCATCCCAAGTGAACTTATTTTTCTCTTGTCAATTCTGTTTTTTTTGGATCATTTGTTTTACTCCCAATTGCTAACTAGTACATTCTGCTCTGTACATCAACAAAATATTCTCCATGGAGTGATAAAATCAAATTCTGATGAGCAGGAGAATAGAGTTTGAAGATTGTATTTCAGTGTTTCTGATTGGATTTTTCAAAGTAAATTGCTTGATGTGGGTTAGACAATCCTTTTTCACACTTATCCAAATGTCTGTAGAATATTTACATTTACTCTTTACCTGTTTGTGGTGGTAAGTTTCTTGGTACTCAAAAGCTGGAATTGTCTCTTGGAAAGACCATACTTGGAGGTACTCTAGACTGGCATTAACTAAGAGAAATGCAATGTAAGTCATATATATATATATATATATATGTATATATATATATACATGCATATATATATTCAAATTTTATATTATTGGTACATTTTATTTAATCCCATGTATGTAAAATATTATCACCTCAATATAAAATGAAGTATAGATTTTATATCATTTTAAAAATTGTATTAAGTCTTCAGTGTTGAGTGGTTATTTAATGATCCCTAAATTTGGATAAGTTATACTCCAAGTGCTCAATAGCACTTGAAACCACAGTCAGGAACTACCAACTTAGATACCTAATTCAGAACATAAGTGTAATAAAACTAGCACACATTCTAATTATATACAGAACTATATATAATTTTAAAACTTTTCACACTTCCAACAATGTTGGTTTAGTTTTTATTCTGAACATAAATATCCTGATTTTAATTAGATTCCAAAATCTCACAGGTGCTAAGACAGACTTGTTAGAGATAATGTATAGATGAAGTGAATTTAATTAAAAAATACAGGCAAAGCCCCTTTTTTTGGTGTGGATTTGTACACATATGTTGATTGAGATTCTGTCTTAATTATGATTGATCACTACTAGTTTATTTTTTCATCATTTGTTAGACTACACCTGATGGTGTTTGGAGACAACTTCTAGATTTGTGCACAGGGGCTGGTCCCTGTGGTACCCAGGAGACCATGATATGCCTCTGAACAAACCTGACCATACAGTGCCAGGTATCAAGGCACTTCCCCTTCCTCTTCCCTCCCCTCCCTCCCCTCCCTTCCCCTCCCTCCCTCCCCTTCCTCCCCTCCCTCCCCTCCGCTCCCTTCCCTTCCCTCCCCTACCTCCCCTTCCCTCCCTCCCCTCCCCTTCCCTTCCCTTCCCTTCCCTTCCCTTCCCTTCCCTTCCCTTCCCTTCCCTTCCCTTCCCTTCCCTTCCCTTCCCTTCCCTTCCCTTCCCTTCCCTTTCCTTCTTCCCCTCCAAAAGACTTCTCAATCTCCTAATGGCTCATGATTTCTTATCATTGTCAGTAAAAAGTGTATTAAAAAAGTGAAAATTTTAAATGCTCCACAATTCTTTTATAAGTATTTTATTATACCACCGTGAAATATACAATTACAAAGATGTTCATATTTGGGTCTTGGTCACACAGTGTTCCAGCACTCATCCCTCCACCAGTGCCCATCTCCCACCACCAATGTGCCTTTTTCCCTCCCCACCTCCCCCCACAGGTTCTTTATTTCTTTCCCTTTCTCTCTATCTCTTTCTCTTTTCCTTCCATTCCAGATTTCGAATTACAGAACATACATTAAAGGGTTGTCATGTGTATCTTTTTGCCTGTATTTAATGCTCAGTTCTAGGTTGGTATTAGTACTTTTGACAATTGTTAGCACACTGTTCCATTTTCTGTCTTACCTAGCCCCTGACTCCCACATGTTTGTGATGATTTCCACCTTTGACAAAACCTCCTGATACATGTTTCACTTGACCTTGGATATTGGTATCATAATATATACACATATATTTATGTCATGGAAATAAATTCAGTCATTCTATATCTGTCTCTCTCCTTCTGGCTAATTTAACTTAACATGATCTTCTCCATGTCCATCCATTTATAGGCAAATTTTATAACTTCATTTTTCCTAACAGCTGCATAGTATTCCATTGTGTAGATGTACCAAAGCTTCTTTATCCAGTCATCGATTCTCAGGCACTCTGGTTGTTTCCAAATTCTGGTTATTGTGAATAATGCTGCTATGAACATAAAAGTAGGGATGGTGTTTCCGCTGTGTATTTTTGGCTTCCCAGAATAGAATCCCAGGAGTGGTATGACTGGGTCGAATGGGAGTTCAATTTCTAGTCTTCGGAGGAATGTGCATATTGTTTTCCAGAGAGGCTGTACCAGCCGGCATTCCCACCAACAATTGATGATTGTTCCCTTTCCCCACATCCACACCAGCACTTGTTGTTGTTGTTCTCTTTGGATATATGCCAGTCTCTGTGGTGTAAAATGATATCTTGTTGTTTTGATTTGCATCTCTCAGATAATTAGTGATGATGAAATGCTTCACAATTGTAGAACTATTATTATAAGCTTTTTTGCTCTAAGTTTGTATTTCCACTCTTATAAGTATATTTCTAATTTAACACATAGAAACACAATAATTTGTTTTTTTTCTCTTATTATCTGGCTGCTGTTGAAAATGAAAATATTCTCATTGGTCTCAATTTTTCTTGCAATTTAAAATTATGTTCAAGTCTTTTGATCACTTGACATCCCGCTATTCATCGATTTGCTGGAGCGGGCACCAGTAACATTTCCATTTGACCTATTACATGCCAGTGTAGCCCAATGGCATCTGGTTGCTTCGGGAATATGAAGAGCCTCAAACTATTCATTCAAGGTCTTGACAAAGAAGTCTGACCATCTAGTAGGTGGGCGGCCACGTGATCTTTTGATGTCCTGTGAGATCCAGTCGGTAATGGCTCTAGTCCAGCGGTCATCTCCAAATTGCATCACATGTCCAGCCCATCTGATTTTTGATGCCATGGCAAACAAGACAGCGCCCCTGACTCTGGAATGTTGATGGAGGTCGGAATTCTGGATTCCTTCTCTCACTTGAGTGAGGCATGATATTCCCAGTATAGCTCTTTCGATTCCTCTTTGGGAGACCGAATAGCGTTCTCATTCTGCTTTTCGTAGGACCCAGGTCTCTGAGGCATATGTTAATTCAGGGAGAAGAGTGAAGTCAAAGAGATGTGCCCAGAGCCGGAGGTTCTTTGACCTTTTAGCTATTTCTTAGATGCTCTTGAAGGCATTCCATGCAGCTCTCTTCCTCCTGTGCAGCTTAGGTTTTAGGTCCTTCATCATTTTGACTTCTCGACTTAGGTACACTTAACTGCTGCATTCAGAACCACCGCCCACACGCCAAATTCCGCAGGATGGATATGTCTTTCCCAAAGTTCTCCCTTCTGAAATCCGACATGCCATGTTGTCAGTAACGAAGCGAATAGCACCAGGCCCCGACAAAGTCAGACCCAAACACCTGAAGATCTGCTGTCAGTACTCATCAATATATTAGCTGGGCTCTTCACACGCTACCTGTCTGAATGCAAGGTGCCCTCCCATTGGAAAACCAGCAAGACAGTTCTACTGTTCAAGAAGGGAGACATGACATTGGCAACTATCGCCCATCTGCCTATTGTCCGTCATCTACAGCTGTTCACTCGAGTCATCCTGAACAGGATTGGCAGAACATTAGGTGAAGGACAACCATGCGAGCAAGCTGGCTTCTGAATGGATTCAGCACAATCGACCATATCCACACAGTAACCAAGCTCATTGAGTTTGTAGGGAGTACACGATGCCACTCTTTCTCACATCTTGAGACAGTTAGAATCGTAAGGAATGGGAGTGAAGATAGATAGTCGGCAACTATACCACATCAGCTTCACTGATGATATCGTTCTAATAACACCAAACATTAGCCAAGCGGCACAAATGCTGGCTGACTTCGATCGAGAATGTGGAAAGATAGGTCTACAGCTGAATCTCAACAAAACTATGTTCATGAGAAATGAACTAGTTCCAGAGGCTCCATTCACTCAATGGAACAAACATTTCTATTCAAATCAAAAAATTATTATTATTTTTTTTTTGGTTTTTGGGTCACACCCGCGATGCTCAGGCGTTTCTCCTGGCTTTGCACTCAGGAATGACTCCTGGCGGTGCTCGGGGGACCATGTGGGATATCCGGGGATCGAACCCAGGCCGGCATGGGCCGGCCACGTGCAAGGCAAACGCCCTACCCGCTGGGCTATCGCTCAGGCCCTCAAATCAAAATTATTTTTAAAAACTCAAACTGCATCGTATCTATACATTTCTGCAAAAATATACTTGTTTTAGGTCTTTTACTTAAGCTATTTACCCTTCCTGTGCTCTCTGCAGATATTACTAATAAATCATAGCTTTCTTTACTAGTTGTCCTCTCAACTTTCATCAGAGCTTTTCCTTATCCTTGTTTCCCAAAATATTAAAAATAAAATGATTTCCTGGGCTATCATGATAGTACAGTGACAAAATGTTTAAATAAAAAACGATGCCCTGGGCTATGAAGATAGTTCAGTGCACAGAGTACTTGCCTCTAACATCGACCTTGTTCAGTCCCCAGCAGCACGCATCGTCTAGCACTACCACTTGGAGTGATCCCTGAGTGTGGAGCCAGAGTAAGTACTGAGCAGAGCCAGGATCGCCCCAAATAAAACAAACAAGCAAACAAAAGTAAATGGTATCCTAATCAAAATTGCTGCAGTCGTTCAAGGATTCTAGGACTTTTCAAATTTTATGAAATGGATTTGACATTATGAAAAATAGAATTTGAGGATTGCTTTATAAGACATCCTCATTTTGGTTAGGCTGTTAAGAATGGCATGGCTATTTTTGTAGTATCTTGGCATTTTCTGCTTCATATAAAAGGCTTTATGTGTAATCCAATATGTTGGCTTTATAGAATATGTTTTCCAGATTAATATAAGAGCAATTTTGAATTATTTTAGTACATTTTGATCTATGAGTCTATGAAGTGATATTACTTCTCTCTCTTTTTCATATCTTTGTTCATTCTGAATTGCTCTCTTAGGCAACTATACATTTCAGATCTCTAGTATATAGTTCCACATCATGTGTGCTGCTTATGATTGTTGTATATGAAATCCCTCACCAAAGGGTATTTAGATGGGGCAGGAGATAGAACAGTGGGTAAAGTACTTACCTTGCATGCAGCTAACTAAGGTTGATTCTCTAGTACCAACTAACGGTGATCCCTGAGCACAATTGGTTTTGCCCCAATTAATAAAAAGTCAGGTTAAATCAATTTAGCTTATTCTTTTCACAACAGAAAACAGTGTCAACAAAAGTTCAAAAAAGACAAATCATAGAGTTGAAAAATCTAACTATAATGTCTATGTCTAAGAAGATAGTCATTTTTATTATTCGACCAAGAGATATACAATTACAAAGATATTCATATTTGGGTTTCTGTCATACAGTGTTCCAGCACCCATCCCTCCACCAGTGCCCATTTCCTTACCACCGATGTCCCCTGATTATCTCTCTCCCCCAGCCTGTGTTTATGGCATGCACTTTTCCTCTTAGACGATAGACTTTAAAAAGATTTAAAAAAAATATGTAGTAAGGCTCCCATTAAAATACTTTGAGTCCTCTAACTATCAAAACTTATGGCTTTTTCACATGACAGAAAAATTAATCTAATAATAAAAATGAAACAAAACAAAGGGAATTAAAAAATTATTATACACCATGAGAACAACATTACAAAGATGAAGCAGGAATGTCCTGTTGGGTCGGAGGTGCAGAGCTGAGACTCCAGGCACAAGACGTATTTCCATTAATATTTTTAATAATCACCAGCCGGAGGGGCAGCAGCTCTCATCTTGGTGGCTAACTGGCTGCAGCTGACTGACCTCAGCTAACTGACCAGAGCTCACTGACCGACAGCTAACTGAGGAGAGCTGACTGAGGAGAGCTGACTGACTCTCAAACAAAGACCCCAACTTCCTTCTATGCTAACACAACAAAGGGCAGTAAAACGTAGAGTTAAGTTTACATAATTGACACTGCAAGGACATTTTACATTTTTTACCATAGGATTTATGGTGATAAGGAGGAGACACTCAGGAGCCAGAAACCTGCAGGAGGTGCTATCTCAGTGAGGTGAGATAAGCAAAGATTGCAACAGTTTGTTAACTTAGCCTTCCTAAATTGCCCCAGAAGAGGAAGTCTTGTTCATAAGACTCCATCTAGTGCTAATTAGAGCCAACCAGGGAATGTGCAGGAGAGATGACCTAGGATAGCCTTGTCTGAGTAGCTGCAGCTTGATTAACAGTCTCACTAGGGTATTCTACATATTAACTATTGTGAGACAGTCTGCCAAAAGACCCCACGTATCTGTTAACAGGCAGTATACATCAGACCTTCCTTTGCATATCCTTAGATCTACTTACTGCTACACAAAGATGTTCATAATTGGGTCTCAGTCATATATTGTTCTAGCACCCATCCCTTCACCAGTGCCCCATTCCCACTACCAAATGTTCCCACATTTCCCCGCTCCCAGCTCCAGAGCAGGCATTTCTTCCTTATCTCCCTTTCTCTCTGTCTCTCTCCGTCTCTCTTTGATCTTCCCCAATCCTTATTATACCATGTGAGACATAGAATTACAAGGATGTTCATAATTGGGTCTCTACAATACAGTGTTCTAGAATCCATCCCTTCACCAGTGCCAATTCCCACCACCCAATTCCCAAATACACCCACCCAAACCCTGCCTGCCCCCATTGCAGGCACAATTTACTTATCTATCTCTTTGTCTATGTCCCTGAATTTCCCAATCTCTCTTCTATTGCACTTTATGGCTTGTCCTATGGATACTAATAATGTATGATGTATCTATCTCATTATTTAATAGTGAGTTTTAGTGTGACATCATAATTCCTCATTCCCTATAACATCTCCCGTTTGATGCAAATAGAATGATCGTTGAAGTGTACAAGTGAGAAAGATCCTGAAAGGACCTGGTACTAAAGTACATTGAGTCTAAGATTAAACTGGGGCTGCAGAGCCACAGCGCACCTACGCAGCCTTGGATCTGGAGTCTCTGTCTTGCAGTGGTTGGCTGTGGTGGCTGGAGCTCAGGGCCACACCCACTGAGTCCAGAGGCTGGGGACTGAGTGGAGGCCCCTCAATCCTTGCTCTGAGTCCAGCAGGCACGGCTGCCTGCATGGCGAGCAGGCCCTAGGAGCTATATGGGACACCAGACGCCCGAACCTTTTTACTTTTCCCCCAGGAACTACATAGGGCCGCTCACCATGAGGCAGAGCTGCGCAGCCAAAGGGAATTTTGATAAGACTCATTTCTTGATTTAGCTATTAATGTTAAAAATTTAAGATGACAATAAAGAATTTCCTTTCCAATTAATTTTCCAATTTTGAGGGAAGTTCTGGAAAGCTAATAAAGTATGTGACGAATTTATAACTGTGGTCAAATGACAGAAAGTAATTTCAATATGATGATGCTGAAGTCTGAATGGAGCTACATTTCCCAAACCTTGAGAAATTGTATCGAGAAGACACAAAGACAACAAAATTGTCCATACTAACACGAGACCAGGAAACCCCAACCAGTATATTCCCAGCATTAGTTTGCCCTTCCTGGACATGATATATTCTATTTATTTTATATCCAAGATAACCTGATGAAACTCTTATGGATAAATGTGTTTTACACTATAATCAGTAAAGAGTTTATTATTTGTTTTATTTTTGAGCCTTTATTTTACCTTAATCTATTTAATTCATATTTACAGTGGGATTTTATTTTGACATGAGGTCTTGTCATTTTTCTGAGCATCTTTGGCACTTCATGATTAAACCATCTCTCTCATACCTCTTCCCCCTACTTTTCTGTTCTATTGTACATATCAGCTCAAGTTTGTATTTTATTTGCAAAGTAAGATAAGTTTTACACTAAAGTCTGAATACAGAATCGTGAAGTTTGTTTTGTAGATTCAAATATATAACAAATACTTGATGAAAATTTACCCTGAGTTAGATAACATAGTATCATAACTTTAAAAATAGTCAAAATAATGGTCCTCAGAGGCCTACCATATAAGTGCAAGTCAAACCAATGAACAAATCATTTCTGCACAAACGGTCATCTGCCATGGAAGCAGGCTGTGTTGAATTGATAGTGTTACACGGCTGTAAGGGTATGGGATTTCACAAAGCTAGTAATGTGGGGTGAAGAATAGATGATAAAATCACAAATGTATAATACAATTATATGAAAGTGTTTGAACTTTTTGGTTGTTTAGGACAGAGAAATCCGTTCAGTTGTTCAGTGATTATTAACTACCCTGGACATAGTACATGGACATTATGGTATAGAGATAAATACAGTTTAGTTCTGATTTTTGAGAAAGCAGCAAGGGGAGGTATGGTGCAAATTATAATAGAAGTGAGGTGTGATAAGTGTCACAAGACAGGAAGCATCGAGTTTTTTTTGATCTTGCTGATTTGTTCACAAAGAAGAGAGTGTACTGCACCAGACCCATGCTATTGGGTAGCACACCTGCAAGTGTTACCAATACAGTGCCTGCCCACACCTGCCACATGGAGTAAGGGGATATACCACCGATATTCATCAAGTAGTATCAGCAACCTGTAGGTACCACCAACTGTGACAAGTGTCATCCAGCGGTAGCAGTTCTGGAGAACCTATAGAGCGAAATTGGTTTTAATTTAGGAAGGGTGGGGAAAACATAGCTACTTCTAGTCCTATAACTTATTAATGCTTGTGTTCTTAAATCAGTCTTTTGGACATTTGGAATTTAAGTAATTTTGAAGTAATGTTACCGGTAACAGCTTGTCAGAGACATTGTCTCAGAATACAAGCCTTCTACTTTATAAATGATCACTAACACTATTTAAAAGTTTTAAGCTACAATGACTCTGCCCTACCAACTCTTAGAACTTGTCATTTGATAATGTGAATTAGTTAATAGATTCCTGTTGTTCTTTTCTAATTTAAAGAAAATTGGCCTTTTTTAGTTTTTGTTTTTTTTTTATTTTTGTTAATATGTATTAATACCTGGACCTGAAGTATACATTCTATTAACCTTTTGTATCAAATCATAAGTGAATGTAAAATTATGACATTAACTCAATGAGATACTAAGCTAAAGACTCTTGACAATCACCTGCCATTAAGTAGTTAGAAAAGTTTGAAATCAAACATTTTCATTGTGTGGTCTTAAGTGTAAACAAAACCAAACCTCAAAGGTCAGTATTACTTTATTTAGTATTTTTATTGAGCTAACATTGGTTTACAAGAATATAAATGTTTTTATGTGTTCACAGCAAAACATTACATTTCCCTTTACCAAAGTGTCAATATATCTCCATAGGTCCAGCAATAAAAGCTGTATCTTTTTAAAAAGCATTTTGAGGGGCTGGAGTGATAGCACAGCTGGGAGGGCATTTGCCTTGCATGTGACTGACCCAGATTTGATCCCCAGTGCCTATATGGTTCCCGAGCACTGCCAGGAGTAAATCCTGAGTGTAGAGCCAGGAGTACCCCCTAAGCATCACCGGTTGTGATGCAAAAAAATAAATAAATAAATGAATGAATGAATAAATAAATAAAAGCAATTTGAGTGTTCTAAACTGTGCTCAGAGTTTCTTGGGTTTTTCTCAGTGACATTTGATCTATGGGCCAGGCAGTGTAGTCTAGAATCACTTGGCATGGCCAAGGCCACAGCTGGCAGTGCTCAGAGGACTCCAGAGGTATTGCTGCTGTGCTGGAATGGGAAGAGTGTGTGGTGCCAGGAATCCAACTTGAGTCCCCTCTCATATGATACATTTGCATTGAATTGATGACCTGGTGCACCCAGGTTTAATCCCCTGGCATTCCATGTGGTTCAAAGAGCATGGCCAGGACTAAGTCTTAAGCGCAGCCAGGTGTGGCCCAAATGAAGAATCGTGGCTTGGGAGACATCCCTCTCTCATATGCTTTTCCACATGCACATGTCACTTGTCACTTTTCTTCCCATTGTTCATTTATTTGCTCGAGTGGGTGCCAGTAACATCTCCATTCATTGGGAATGAGGTCCAAACAGGCATATGTAGGGACACTAATAATGATTATGCATTTTATAATCCCATAGGTGGGCATCTATGTGCTTAATAGACTCAGCACACTTACAATATTGAACCGATTAATTTTTATACGTGATAATAAACCTCCAACCAGGCCGGAGCGATAGTCTGAGGGTAGGGCGCTTGCCTTGCATGCGGCGGCATCCCATATGGTCCCCTGGGCACCCCCAGGAGTAATTCCTGAGTGTAGAGCCAGGAGTAACCCCTGAGCATATGCCAGGTGTGACGCAAAAAAGCAAAAAAAATAAATAAATAAGGAAAATAAAATAAAAAATAAATCTCCAATCTCCAGCCTACATTTGACCACTGGTTATGATGCAAGTAAATATTGTGGTTCTGTCCATGCTTTAATCCTTGCATACCTGTCATTCTTCAAATATATTTAATGTTATTGAAAACGAAAATTACTGCCAATAGGAGGCTTATCAAAGGCCTCTCAATAGCTTATGTTCACTGAGCCTTTTGTGGCTCTGTCTCAGGAGCCCTGTGCCCAGCTGCTCACGAGGCACCCAGGAGGGATGGCAGGTTCTAGCCCTGGCCAGCCACCCCAGCAGAGGCTCGCAACAAGCCAGTTGACACCACCCCCCACACACACACACACACTCCTTGAGGGCTGCCATTTCCACATCCGGACTTCCCTCTCATCACAACTCCACCCAGCAGAAGAGCCTATTACAGTCCAGCTCATCGGACTTTTTCTTTCTTGAAAAAGACCTGCAGCAGTCTTTTTCAAGTCCATCCCAGATGTGCTGATCCAGAGACTCAAAGACATGGGGAAGAGCTGCTACCTGCTGTCCCTGTGCCCAGAAGAAGAGCCTATTACAGCCAGCGAAAGCGGCAGCGCAGTTCATCAGTACATTCTGGATTTAGAGGTGACTACAAGAGTATGCCACCCTCATGGCAGAGTCTGGCAAGCTACCCGTGTCGTATTTGATATGCCAAATACCAATAACAATTATATACCTCATTCCCATGACCTGATAGAATGATTTGAGGCTCTTTATGTTCCTGGAGCAAGCAGGTGCCCTTGGGCTCTACTACATGAGACAGGACATATGGAGATGTTTCTTCGGCCCGCTTGAGCAAATCGATGATGAACAGGAAGACAGTGATACAGTGATATAGTCTCAGGAGCTTTGTCCTTTGTTCTTTGCAGTTCTCACTGTCTTCGCTGTCCACAATAGTTCTACACAGTGGACTATGTCCAGGTTTCTCTCCACATCCATTACCATTCATTCCCTAAGCAACAGAGCTGGAGTTCAGGCTCTGAATCTCACTGGCTGTGTGATCTATTGTATACTATGGGAGAAAGTGATAATTTAAGTATCAAAAAATAGAATACATGAAAAGTGCTCAATTTCAGCATATAACATGTATTAAATAACTGTCAAACTGATATTTCTTATTCTTTTATCACAGATTCTGAACATGTTTTTCTCCTTCTGTGTGCTGTGTTCTTTTTAAGCTCAAGGATCATTATTCAACTATATGTTTATTTTACTAGTATAACTTAATTAATTTGTAAAGATAGAATTATCAGTTTAATAATTTCTCCTGGAAATAAGAATTCTGGAAGTCAGAATCTAACTCTAATGATAGAACTTCAGCAGACACAAAGTGGAATGTTAGGGGCATGCATGCAGGTCTTTTTTAAAACCTTTTGTTCTTCATGTAGGCATCATGATTTACAATACTCTTAAGAACAGAGTTTCAGGCATGCCATGTACCAATGCCACACTCCCCAGACATCGTCCAGACATTGTCCTTCTACCAGTGACCCAGGGTTTTCATCTATCCCTAATTTTACCTCCTTATCAAACTCATTTAAAAATATTTAATTTGTTTAGTTTCGGACCCATACTTACAGTAGACTTGACTGTTACAGTTTTGACTCTACCTTTACGCTTCTAAAGTCTATATGTCCCTGTTCACTGCCTCTATGTTACCATCAGTCTGGATTCTTTTCTCATTCACACAATCCTCAACATTTTCATTTCTGTAACCCAGTTTACCTTTATTCCCTTGTCATGACACTCAGTGCACCACAGATAAGTGAGAACAGCTGGTGTTTCTCATCCTCTGACTTACTTTGCTCACCTTGGAGTCCTTCAGTTTTATCCATGTTGCAGTGAACCGCTTGATATCATCCTACCTTGCAACTGTATAGAGTTCCATTGTGTACATAAACTGAAGCTTCTTTATCCACTAATCCAGTGTTGGACATTAGGGTTGTTTCCATGTCCTGACAATCGTACTAAGTGCAGTAAACAAAAGTGGGCATACATATTTTTCAATTAGGTTTTTTTAAAAATTTTGTTTCAAGATTTAAATGTCAAGAAGTGGAATAGTTAGTTGTACAAGTCAGTTGTATGATGAAATGAAATACATTTTGTCAATGATGGCATCTTTCCATGTTGCCACAATGGTGCCAAAGAGTTCCCAGTTGGTGGACATTCTGGGAGTTCTCTTCTTAAACTTTGCAGCCTTTTCTCCCCATTGCATGAAGTACAATTTTGCATGAAGGAGACGGTGGTCTGATCCTGTTTGGAATTTTGGGACAACAGCGACATTGGTCAAGCAAAACCGTTGATTGAATATGATGTGGTTAATTTCATTGTGGAATACATACACACCAGGAGATTCCCATGCCCAACGTTTCGATACAGCTATCTGGAACTTTGAGTTACCATAAATGGTCTTGGTGGACATGATGAACTCAGAGAGTCTCTCATTCTTTTTGTTCATATATCTTGTATATAAATGTATATATACATTTATATCTTATATGTCTTATTTATAATAGAGATACACAGGCTTTAATTATCATGAATTAAACAAAATTATTCATTTAGCACATTCTTTTCATGTCTTTTTATTAACATATCTTGTTAACAATATGATTTATTAGACCCTTGAAAGATCTTGAAAACATTACAAGTTGGTACTATAGATTCAAGGGTGCTTGGCAATGTAATACAATAACACTGCAATATCATAAAAGGTGTTTTATTCCAGGCAAAAACTGAAAAGATATTTCTTTAAAAAGTCTCCTTGGGAATGTGAAGACCTCTAACGTTTCAATTTTGATTCCTCTGATGTTGTCTGTTATAGCTGCTCTTTGGTTCCAAGTAGTAAATGTCATCCTTGGTTTCTCAGGGAGAGATGCATTTTATGTAAATGCAGCATATTTACTAGCTTATATTTTTTTCTTCATTTAGTAGTAACAATATCAATGGCTATGGTTCATCCTGAATGATGGTACAAGAAACAATATGAGGAGAATTCTGGCTTTAAAGTAGTTGTACTATTAAGCACATTTTTTAATGACTTTTGGGATAAGGTACAGTTGTTCAGAAGTAAAACTGACTTTTTAGTACTGTACAATACTGGTGTTTGTAACTACTTTTATTCCTTAGGTTTTGGAGTGGTAAAAAATCTCATCTTATTGATGATTTCAAAGTTTGCATATCAGCATGTTCAAGTATAACTACACTAGCATTGATCAGTGGTAATGGCAACCGATCTATATCATTTCTAGCACCTCTACAAGCATGATAATTCCATTATTTTATGTATGTGAAACCATATTTCTCTGGTCTTGATATTATGGGAAGTTGCAGACTGTTCTCTTAATTCTCATAAGTTAATTTCCCCCTAAAGAGTTATTATGAAACGGCATGTTGAAACGTGTGGTGTCATTATAAGATTGTTCTCACTTGGCAACAAGCAACGGACAGAGAAAAATGTTTCTGACAATTTCTGAAATGTGATCATTAGAAATCACTCTAAAATTAACGAGATGCTTGAAAAAGCCAAGAGCTTAATAGATCATGTGTGCAACTTGATGAAGGTTTGAAATGCGAATGAGATTATTGGCTAAAAGAAGGTGACAGTTTTCATGATCAACTACTTTCTCTCAATTGCTGCTTAATGAAAATTCAGCAGATCTACATTTATACACAGGGACATGATTACGAACATTCTCATCATGAAGAAATGATGAGTAATTAAATGAACACAGCTAAAGCTTTAGTTTTACCTATCGAGTTTTATATTTATTTAGACCAGGAAACATTAAACAAATCACCTCAATGATCTCACCCAAACAATTCAATCTCTTATTTACGGTTTCTAGTTTCTCCCCATTTGTTAACTCCCAGAGTCTCGCCTGCTGCTCTGGGACATACCTGGCCGGGCTGAGAATCTTCCCTGTGTTCTGTCTCTATGGAAACAGCTGCTCAGAGGGGAGGAGCCCTGCAAGATTCTAGCTCAGAACTTCCATTGGCCCTCCTGGGCTTACACAGCTCAAAAAAGGAGAAGTTACTCCATCTCTAGACGTCCCAGAATGTATTTGGGGCCTAAATTCTCTATTCCGTGTGATTCTGCAGATGAAGCTCAATAAAACCCAGTGAGAGAGAGAGAGAGAGAGAGAGAGAGAGAGAGAGAGAGAGAGAGAGAGAGAGAGAAGGGCGCCATCTGTGCCATCTGCTTCCCCTGATTCAATGTCACAAGAGTGGCAACAACACCAGGGAGGACCCAAAAGGGAAAAGAGAAGGGCCCAAAGAGAATAAGGATAAAATTAATCGTTTGCTAACAAACGTACACCAGCACTTCAACTGTACAAGGGGAAACAAGTCTGAGGAATAGATATGGTAACTGTATATATCCTCCATAAAGTACACAATTATTCTGAACAGAAAATGCACTAAAATCCATAAAAAATTTATCTCCAAATGCCTAAAGGAAATGGGCCATTCAAAAAGGAAAGCCAAGAAAAGAGCTGATGCTACAGAGACATCACAGGTTTATAGGAAGGCGTAAATTCATGAAAAGCCTGAAACTGGTAGCTGGGTTGTATTTCACACTTTTACATATGCCAGCCTTTTTATTTGTTGCTACCAACGGTGTTGTCTGCATGGAAACACAAATGGAAACTTTTATTATTAGTTTTTGATCTGAAGAAAGAGTCAACTTGCAGTATATTTGGTAATTTTGTTGTTGTTGTTGTTGTCATTGTTGTTTTGTTTCTGCTTTAGTTTGGGGCCACACCCAGCAATGATCAGGTTTTACTCTTGGGTCTGTGCTCAGGGATCAGTCCTGGCAGGGTCTGGGGAACATATGGAATCAAATCCCATATCAGTCTCATGCAAGGCCAGCACTCTGCCCACTGTTCTATTTCTATGGCCTGCCCTTGGGTAATAGTTTTAAAGTTAAAACAAATGTGGTAGCCATGGAACAAATGCTACGTCTTATCATTCTGGAGGTACAAAGTCACACTGATTGGAGACACTAGCACTGTGGCCAAATTACTTAGTTTTCTAGAGTTGGGCAGAAAGGCATGATTACCTTCGTGGTGTGTATTGCTATTGCTGAAAAATCCAGGTTTGATTTGCAGTTACCCCACTGCACTGGAATGAACTCTCTCAATTTGCAATGATAACACTCTGAAGTACTCCTTTCAAACTGGTTGATTTCTAGCTTTAGGTTTCTAGCTTCCAAAAAATGCAGAAAGAAACAGCTATAAAAAATAATGAATAATGTGTGTAGTTTGTCTAACGTGTTACAGAAGCTCTTGAGACTTCTACGGTTTCATTTGGGTCTTACAGGCAAGCTGAGAGCTGGGAATAATTATGATAATCAGTGCCCAGAGAGATGAAGTGTTTGCCCAGGGCCACACAGCTGAAGAAAGATCGAGGTTTCAAACGTAGTTTATTTCACTGCAGATCCTATGCCCTTACGTGCTTACTAAGAGTTTATTAATGCTAAGCATAGGTATAGTGTTTTTAAGAGTCGCTCAGAAATTAAACTGTAAATCACTTGAACACGAAAACAGAATTCTACATTTCTGAGAATCTGCCTCATACGTTTGTCTTTAGGATAGTCTTTAGGATAAAGGACTTCTTCCTGCTATCTTCATCAATTGCAAGATACAATTGCTCTGAATGTTTTAGGAATAAATGAAAAATCTCTGCAATTTCACTACCATTTTCTTTCTTTTGGAATTTATCAAGTAGCTGCCAAAAAGCAAAAAACAAGCAAAACAAAACAAAACAACAAAAACAGAAATAAATGGGTCTGAAGATCCTGAGACTCTACCAAAGATACTTTTTGCTTTTTTGTTGGGAGGAGGAGAGCCAGGGTGGTCTTATTTAAGCCAATAGATGGCTTCATCGGTTAGAATGCCAGACAGGTTTTCCATGGGTGTAGGATCCAAATCTGGCCTACTGATTCCCACCTTATGCTTAGTAGAGTCAGCAGGCAACAAGAATGCCTTTCAATTAGCTAATTGCTTCAGCATGAAGTTTTCTCACTGTTAAAGCACTAACTGAATTCTTACTGCACCAAATATTGCTCAGTAGATAAAAAGAAGAATATATTATCCTTAGCCCCAAATACCATGTAGTCTAGTTAATTTACCATCTTGAGAAATTTTTTTTTTTCATGGAGGGCTATAAGAGGGCATTTGAAATGCTGAGGTCATTAAACCTGGCTATTTAAAAGCACACAACCTATAAGTGATCAAACAAAGGGATCTAATATGTTCTTTGGCTGGTCTCCTCCACTCACTACCTGGCAAATGATTGCATCATTTCAGGATGAGAGTAATGCCTGTTATTGGTTAATTTTGGCTCTCTGTGCTCAATTATCAAGCACTCTTCCTGAGAACTGAGTATTTCCTGGTTTAAGTATAGCTGATGACGTACTTGTAACCAAGAGACTCTGCTCAGACCAAGTGCTTCTCAGACTAATGGGAACATGCCAAGTAAACAAGACTTGATTGTGTTATGTCTAAGAGGAAGAATGCGAAGATTAATTCAGTTGCTTGAAAATCTTTAATTCAATGATTTACAAACAAGCAGTGCCATTTGGATTTTAGTAACTGTAATGGTATAACAGTTGTTGACTTTTATTAGTGCATAATTAACCCTGTAGTGTGTCAAGATGACAGTTGCAATTTTCTTTTTTATTCATTCAGCAATGCTCACAGGCTGCATCTCTCTCATAGATATTGCCACACTCAGTGGCCAATATCTGTGATCAAAGTAATAATGGTAGACCAGGAAAGGTGTATCTTGCATATTGTGAAAAAAAGAATTTGTCAAATCTTCAATTGGTACCGCGTTCAGAGGCAAAGAAAGCTTCAGTGTGGAATTTAGAAATAACGATGGAAGGGGTGAGGAGGAAAGATGGCTGAGCAGCCAACTGGTGCTCTGAGTGAAAATGTGCATCATCATTCCAAAGATGAGCTGAGAGACCTTTCCTGAGCCACCTGTCACCTTCCTTTATGACACTCCCTCGCTGTTCCAGGGCAGCTAATTACTAAGTACTCTAGAGCATCTCTCAGCCTTTAATCCAGATCTTGCTTCATCCCTGTGCCTTCTTGTCCTAATATGTACCATGACCACCCCTGGCCTCCTACCCTAACCTGCCATGGGATTTTCACCTATTGTTCCCTTGGACTGTCCTAGGGCCCTCTGGGGCCATATGGGGTGCTTCTCAACTAGGGACTAAATAACCTCGATATTGGCCTAAGTCTGGGGATTGCAAGTGAAATAATGCACTGGAAAGGGGGGGCAGTCAAGGCATGAGTCAGGGTGACACCTGGTAGAAAGTTGATCCCATGAAGAAAATAAAATGAGAAGAGAGTCAAGGTCAAAAACACTGGGAAACGCATGAGAGCATTGCTACTGTCACCGTTTTATTACATGTATCTATATGGATGTGTGTGTGCATGCAGGTATATGTGCGCATGCAAGTATGTGTGTGCATGCATATATGAGTGCATGTGTATATCAGTATATGTGTCCATGTATATGTGTGTATATATTTCTAGTCTCCCAAGCAGTGCTGGAGGGTTGTAGGCCGAGGGTCAGAAGTCACTCCCAGAAATACTCAGCCAACCTGACCACTGTGGCTACACCTGGAATTGCTCTGAGGGCTATTTTTTTTAAAGGGAAATAAGTATTTTATTTTTTTTTAATTAAACATTTTATTATACCACTGTGAGATATACAATCACAATGTTGTTCATGTTTGGAGGTTTCGGTCACATAGTGTTCCACCACCCGCCCTCCACCAGTACCCATTTCCCACCACCAATGTCCCCAATTCCCTCCCCCTCCCATAGCCTGCCTAAATGGCAGGTTCTTTATCTCTTTTCTTTCTCCCTCTCTCTCCCTTCCTTCTCCTTACACATTGTGGGTTGGACTACATACACTTGGAAGCCATCATGTGCATCTTTTTTTTGCCTGTATTTAATGCTCAGTTCTATGTTGGTATTAGTCATTTTGACATTTATTCATACATGTTCCCTTCTCTGTCTTACCTAACCTCTGACTCCCTCATGTTTGCGGTAATTTCCACTTTTGGTAAGACCACTTGATATATTTATGTCATGCAAATAAATGCAGTCATTCTATGCCTTCTCTCTTTCCTTCTGACTAATTTCACTCAACAGGATCCTTTCCATGTCCATCCATTTATAGGCAAATTTCATAACTTCATTTTTCCTAACAGCTGCATAGTATTCCATTGTGTAGATGTACCACAGTTTCTTTATCCAGTCATCAGTTCTCGGGCATACTGGTTGTTTCCAGGTTCTGGACTGAGGGCTATTTAATGCCAGTGGTCAAACTTGTGGACCTTGTAGAAAAGACCAGCACCACTAACTCCTCAGCTATTTCCTCAGCACTCTTTGCTATTTTAGTTAGTCCTGGAACTTTCCTCTCCACAGTGATTCAAGCTCTAAGTCACAGTATTAATGTGGCTATTGTGGGGCAGGGTAGAAGCTCCCTGTGCCTATAACTTATGGCTGAGCTTCTCTTCCAAAACCTCTACATCATCTGCCTTCTCAGTTGATGAGGTCCAAAGGCCTCATAAAGTGCTACAGTTCCCTGTTGTACCTCTTCAGTGAAGGCACAAACCAAACCACATGTTTTTTCCTGTGTTTTATTTCAGTGCCATCCTCATAGTCCAAGAACACCTTCTACAGTCAGATACAGGTGTTGTTATTAACCAGCATGCTAAGGGATATATCTTTTCATTTTCTCTCTGTTTCAAGCCTCTCTTTCCCATGTTGAGTCATGCATGCTTGCCTTGGTAGCTCTGTAAGTTAGGCTTCCCTCCTTTCAAGAGTTCAGGATCTCATACAAATAATGACTAATTTTCAGGTATGTGCTAGTGAGATCTACAGGGTAAAGTCTTGCAGGGTAAAGGCCCACCATAGAGCTTACAGGGTAAAGGCTCACCATAGATTTTACAGGGCAAAGACCCACCATAGTTTGATCTTTAGCACCTCAGATGCATGTGGTCCCCTGAATGTTGCCAGGAGTGATCCCTGAGCACAGAGCGAGGAGCCCTTGAGTACTGCTTGGTGTAGCCCTAAAAAAAGAACAAAAACATCAACCGTCAAAACAAAGTCTATACTCCCTAACTCACACATGATGTCCATAGCAGATTAGATTAGAGAGTTGTTCTTAAAAATAACAATCCCAGTGCGTAATCAGGCAGTAATCATAAAAGATAGTGATCATTACTGGACTTGAAGTGAACATTATTGGCTTTAATTGAACTTGAGACTTGAGATTGGAGCAAATAAAAAGTGGTTCAGAACAAGTTGGTCAAATTTCCAGAATGCTTTGGGGATCATTTGATAAAAATGAGGAGAGGCAGAAGCTTGCATTGTTTTCTGGGGAACATCTTTTTTACAGGCTTTATTTTTCTTTTCTTTAGTGCAGCTTGAAAACCACCTGACAGTAATTAAATTATTCTAACATCTCTCTCCCACCTCCCACACACATTTTCCCCTTTTGTTTTGTTATTTGGCGGTGTGTGCAATTATCTTCTTTAAAGAAACAAGCACAGCCACCCACAATGACACGTGCAAACTGTAAATCTGATCCAAGGCAGTGGAAACAGGCAATCCTTTTGCCTTTCCCTCACAGGTTGTAAACCAGTTATTCAGATTCTCTTTGATGAAAATTTTAAGCACGGAGCACTGTCTTCACAGGCACACACAGCAGATGGCTAGAAATAGCATGTGAGAAGGAGAGCGGGCCAATTTCTTTCGTTCTGTTCACCTCCTGAACACGTTCCAAAAGCAATGCAACGGCATATTTTAGGGAGTGCCTTCACAAGCCCTCTTTCCTTAAATATGAATCTATAATTTGCTGATGTATTCACTTTGAGATGGATTCATTGGGGGATGTCTCTGCTGTAAGTGATCTTGTAGCATTTCCCTATAAAATTAGACTTCTGTCAAAAGCTCTCCAGGGTGATGCTGCCTAGGAACGAACCCAGCTGTTCCTTTTCTTCATTCAAGAAGATTATGAAATAACCAAAAAAGAAACAAGATATTTAGATGAGCTCTAATGACCTTCACACCCATTATCTAGGAGGTGAAAAATCTGCATGGAAGAAAAGACACATTTCCAGATCCCCCGACTCTGTGTAAATCAACTCTGTCATGTAAACCGACTCGACATAGTTGGCTTGAGGAACTTAGGCCTGACTTTCTATCCTATAAAATGAGATATAAGCTCCTTAGGTGCTGTGAGTGTTGAAAGACAAATTCAACACTGATTTTTCCATGTAACTCTTCATTAAAAAGAACTGATTTGGTATATCAGTGCAAAAGAACTATGAAGACATAGCCAGGAAGGACTTTCTTCCTGCAGAGATGTCTCAAGGATACATCTTGGGAGAATCCTCTGAGAACCAGCCTTATCCTACAGGATGGGACAGCATGTTCAGTAGAGATGGAAACTGGTCTTGTGTCTCAAGTAATGATGGGCTACAGGCCCTTCCCTATGTAGGCTTCCAGAGACCAGGCAGGCTAATATTTTGACCCCCTGAATTGTAGTTTCAGGGAGAAACTAAGGGATGAGTGAAAGAGGCTGGCAATGAAAGAGGAGTGGTGGTCATGCCAGGAGCAGAAACCTCCAAGGCCTCTGTGGGATGGGTACTGATGGGAAACAGGTCACTCATTTTTTTTTTAATTTTTTATTTTTACAATTACAAAGATATACAATTTAAAAGTTCATATTTGGGTTTTGGTCATACAGTGTTCCAGCACCCATCCCGCCACCAGTGCCCATCTCCCACCACCAACGTCCCCGGTTCCCTCCCACCCTCCCCCAGCCCTCCTATTGGCAGGTTCTTTATTTCTTTCCCTTTCTCTCTCTCTTTTCCTTCCCCTCCAGACTATGGATTACAGAAAATACATTAAAGGGTTGTCATGTGTATCTTTTTGCCTCTATTTAATGCTCAGTTCTAGGTTGGCATTAGTACCCTCAACAATTGTTAGCACACTGTTCCATTTTCTGTCTTACCTAGCCTCTGACTCCCACACGTTTCTGATAATTTCCACCTTTGACAAGACATCCTGATATATGTTTCACTTGACCTTGGATATTGGTATCATAATATGTACATATATATATTTATGTTATGCAAATAAATGCAGTCATTCTGTATCTGTCTCTCTCCTTCTGGCTAATTTCGCTCAACATAATCTTCTCCATGTCCATCCATTTATAGGCAAATTTTATAACTTCATTTTTCCTAACAGCTGCATAGTATTCCATTGTGTAGATGTACCAAAGCTTCTTTATCCATTCATCGATTTTCGGGCAC
Organism: Cryptotis parvus; assembly: GCA_021461705.1. NCBI lineage: Eukaryota > Metazoa > Chordata > Mammalia > Eulipotyphla > Soricidae > Cryptotis > Cryptotis parvus. Next base: position 10,623 of record JAJIBD010026020.1, on the reverse strand, counting down.
TCTGGTTGCTTCCAGATTCTGGCTATTGTGAATAATGCTGCTATGAACATAAAAGTAGGGATGGTGTTTCCCCTGCATATTTTTGGTTTCCCAGAGTAGATTCCCAGAAGTGGTATGGCTGGGTCAAATGGGAGTTCAATTTCTAGTCTTTGGAGGAAAGTCCATATTGTTTTCCAGAAAGGCTGTACCAGCCGGCATTCCCACCAACAATGGATGAGTGTCCCCTTTTCCCCACATCCACGCCAGCACTTGTTGTTCTTGCTCTTTTGAATATGTGCCAGTCTCTGTGGTGTAAAGTGGTATCTCATTGTTGTTTTGATTTGCATCTCTCTGATGATTAGTGATGATGAGCATTTTTTCATATGTTTTTTTGGCCATTCAAATTTCTTCCTATGCTGAAGTTTCGTTCATTTCTTCTTTCAACAAGAGCAGAATGATTTAGAAGAAGCAGTAAAGCAAATGCCTTCCTTCTTGTGGAAAATGGTCAATGATCTTTTCAAATTTTGAAACTTTGCAAATAAAAATTTTGGTGGAACATTAAAGCTTTAATTTTTTAAATGACAGTTCTTGGAATTAATTACTTTTTCTTGATTAGCTTAACGTAAATTTCCTTTTCTTTCCACACCTGAATTATTTTGGTCATTGTCAAGATAACCTTTGTATTGCTAAAAACTTTGCGTTCATGTATCAAGTAAATTTACATAGACCAGTGGTAGTGTACTAAAAATTTAGTGTACTAAAGAGTGAGGCTTGAGGCCAAAGCGACAGTCCAGCGGGTAGGGCATTTGTCTTGCATGCGGCTGACCCAGGTTCGATCCCCGGCATCCCATATGGTCCCCTGAGCATCACCAGGAGTAATTTCTGAGTGCAGAGCCAGGAGTAACCCCTGAACATTGCTGGATGTGACCCAAAAAAAAAAAGAAAGTGAGGCTTGTCACTCTTTTTTTTTTAAAATTAATTTCCAGGTCATATTCTGAAGTGCAGTAGACTAGTAAAATGTCGTTATTAAAATAAAAGCTAATTAAAAAATTAAATGACACATGCAGCTGTATTAACCACATCCATATTTCCAGAGTTAAGTATTTTTGAACTATGCCATATTAGACCATGGGGAAGTCACATGTCCATCATGTCACAATTTCATTGGACAGAAATATATTCACTCCAAATGCATATTAAGGAAAAACACGTTATTATTCCTATTCAATGTATGATATAGGGATTATTATGAAGTCATAGATGATAGAATAATGAGGAATAAGAAACAAAAGAACAATGAATACACATATTATTGACATATATTGCAAAGACCAAGTACATAGATATTTATCCGAGGCATAGTGCTGAGTAATAGCTTTTGTAAGTGGTCAAGGTGGGCAGGTAACTACTCTGACAGCAACCTACAAGAGTTCCATCCTTTACATCCAAGTTTTGAGGCACTGTAAGTCTATCAATAACAATGTTTGGAAACTTGCCTTCCACGGTTAAAATATATAGTCCTCATTGTCACCCCTACTTTATAATTCTAAAGTACATGGGTGTTTAGTCCTGGATAGGCATGTGCATCCTGGGGCTAAAGTTGAGGCAGACATGTGACAGATCATCGCTTGGAAGATTCTTTGACAAAGGGCTGAGGGAAAAGTTATGTCAATTGCATGGGGGAAAACACTTGGAAGATTGTTGATTATTAGTCTGGAATGTACTAATATGTCTTGGAGAGATAGTTGACAGCATAATTTCATAATTTTTATCTAGCCTTAGTTAAATTAAAGACTGAAAAAAGGTTATATTTTTATTTAATTTGCTTTGAGTCATACCCAGTGTTGTTCAGGGCTTATTCCTAGCTTTACTTGCAGGAATCACTCCTGGCAAGGCTCAGGGGTGGGCAACAAACTTAGGTAAACCATGTACAAAGCAAGTGCTCTACCTGCTATACTCTTGCTTTAGCCTCAAGATCAGAGGAAACACTATCTGCACTTCAATATTCATTGCAGCACTACTCATGATAACCAGACTGGCTAAAGAGACTATGGTACATCCTCACAGTGGAATACTATATAGCTGTCAGAAAAGACAAAGTTGTGAAATTTATTTGCAAATGGATGGACATGGAGATTATCATGCTGAGTGAAATTAGTCAGAAGGTAAAAGGACTGCATTCATTAGTGGGATATAAAGATATACCAGTGTTCTACTAATTATGGGAAATGGTAATGCCACACTAGAACTGAGCATTGATTGTAGGCAAAGGGATATACATGATAACCCGTAAATTTATATGTGGCAACCACAATGTTTGAGATGGGAGAGGGAGAGTAGGAGAGAGATAGAGAGAGAGAGAGAGAAGAAAAAGAAAAGTGCTTGCTATAGAGGCAGGCTGGAGGAGGGGGTAGGGAAAAATTGGTGGTGGGAATAGGGTACCGGTGGAGGTATGGGTGCTGGAACACTGTATGACTGAAACCCGATCAAGAACGTCTTTATAATTGTGTATTCCATGTTGGTCTAATAAAAATAAATAAAAAGAAAATGAAATCAATAGTGTAGAAAAAAGGAATCTTAAGACCACTGGAGAATCTTTTGCTTATACTACAATTCTATTTTTGTTTGAGTTAGGTCATAGGTACTAGTTTCAGAGGCCCCATTCACTCTCAATGGAACAAACATCTCTGAATGCAGCAGTTATGTGTACCTAGGTCAAGAACTCAATATGATGAACGACCTAAAACCTGAGCTGCGAAGGAGGAAGAGAGCAGCATGGAATGCCTTCAAGAGCATTGAAGAAATAGATAAAAGGACAAAGAACCTCCGGCTCTGGGCACATCTCTTCGACTCCACCATTCTCCCTGCATTAACATATGCCTCAGAGACCTGAGCCATATGACAGCAGGATGAAAAAAACTATTCACGTCCCCCAAAGAAGAATCAAAAGAGCTATGCTTGGAATATCATGCCTCACTCAGGTGAGAGAAGGAATCTGGAATTCTGACCTCCGTCGACAATCCAGAGTCAGGACCCTGTCTTGTTTGCCAAGACATAAAAAATCATATGGGCTGAACATGTACTGCGATTTGGAGATGAACCCTGGACTGGAGCTGTTAAAGACTGGATCCCACGGGATGTCAAAAGATCACTTGGCCTCCCACCTACAAGATGGTCAGACTTCCTCGTCAAGACAATGAATGAACGGGTTGAGGCTCTTCGTATTCCTGGAGCAAGCAGATGCCATTGGGCTACACTGGCACGTGATAGGGTCAATTGGAAATGTTATTGGCTCCCGCTCGAGCAAATCAATGAATAACGGATGTCAAGTGATCAAGTGTCAAGTGGGGTCATAGCTGGTAGTGCTCAGGACTTAGCACCAAGGTACCATAAACAGTGCTGGAAATCTAACCTTTATCAGTCACATGCAAAGCAAGTTCAGAGCTACAATTCTTCAGACATTTGTGAAGAATTTTCATTCTCTTTCCGTATTATCTATTCATTGCTTCACATACTCAATTATCTGTGTTAATGCATTTAGAGTTATACCTTGGGTGCCTCCTCTGTACCAGAGACCTCAGTGGGAAATGAGCAAAATCTTTACCTTCAAAAAGCTTATACTTTAATGCAAGGAAAAATATAACAAACTCATAAAAGTACATAGAATAGTTGATTATAAGTTTATGGAGAAAATAAGGTAGGAAAGGAGTTGAAAAAATGTGGTTTTAGTTAGCAAAGGCACAGTGATTATAGAAGAACTCAATAAGGGTGAAGTGTGGGCAGAAACCTAAAACTGGTAATAAGGTCTATGAGTTAGAGTCACAGACTCTAAACATGTAATTTTGGCCAGGCCTAAATTCAGATTTCATATTAGAGGTGTATGAAAAGAAATTTCAAACTTGAGTTTCAAAGATAGCATTCAGAGTGTCCTAAAATTGCTTTTAACAACTCCAACAAAGGATAATTACAAAACAGGTAACAATATCATCATTATTTGCAATAATTTGTCCGTTAATAAAAAGTGGTAGTTTTTAGAGAAGATTGCTCTCCATGTTAAGGGCCATAGAATTTTTTCCCTGGCATGTATATTCAGATTCCATTATTTACAAAGTTAGTCATAATAGAGCTGTTTCAGGCCCTGCAACGTACCAACACCAAACGCACCACCAATATCCTCTCAGCTTACCTCCTTGGCAGACATATGACAGGTTTTTTTCCTATTACTTGGTCTAATAAAACTTAAAGGAGTGGAAAATAAAATCATCAAAAGATAAATCAATAAAAGTCAATTTGTGATAAATATTTCTGTTTTTTCTAACCTTACCTAATCAAGTAGAAGATGAACATATGCACCATTAGTGGGTGCCACACTCAATGCCACATGATGGGAAGTTTCTACTGACCCTTAAAGGAGCTCTTTTAAGGCTTCTTGCAAAACTGCTTTCAAGATTCTGAACTCCCTAAACTGTTGCCTGACCATGTCCAGGTCTATAATTCCTTCAAAGTTGTGTGATAAGCTAGCATGACAGAGTATTCTTGATGAGATGTTCATTTCATTGTATTTTGCTTTGTGTGTTTTTCAAGATATAAGGTTTTAAACCAAATGGAGCAATAAAATGCCTACCTTGGGACCTGAGAGACAGCACAAAGACAGGGGTGTGAGGTTTGCAGCCTGGAGGCCAGTATTAACCTGTTCCACACAGACAGAAGCGAGCACCAACTCACCACTCAGCACTGCTAGGTGTAGTCCAAAACCCAAAATTTTAAAACATAACAAAATAAAGAACAAAATCTTATGTCATGGGAGTGTAAGGAAACAAGTGCAATTTAGCTTTGGAATGATGTGCTTAGGTTTCCTAGAAACTGGCTATACCAGCTAGTTAACACCATGATTTGATGAAAAATGTGGCATGAGACACATAGATGAAGTATGGGTCATTTAGGGGTCAAATGAAAATAGTCTCATTCTCATTTATTGAAATTTCCTTTTTAAAGCAAACATATACTGAATATCTTGTGTGCAAGAACCCTTATGCACTGCTTGGGAGAGTGCATGAGTCTCATTCTCATTTATTGAAATTTCCTTTTTAAAGCAAACATATACTGAATATCTTGTGTGCAAGAACCCTCATGCACTGCTTGGGAGAGACAGTGCACACCAGCATTAAACTCAGTTCTTCTGTGAGTCCCAAGGGAAACCCTGGTTTTGTCACATGTACATAAATTCTGTGACCTTTACATGCAGAAAAATACAATATTCTGAATACAGTATGTTAAATAATATATACCAAGAAAAACAAAGTTAATAGAAGCTCTGAACAGCACAATCACGGAAGTAGAGCAAAAGATTAAGAAAACCAAAACACGGAGGAAACCCCTAGGAAACAGCAGAAGGTGGAAATGGTCTGAAAGTTATTTAAGAGCATGTCAGGAACTAGTAAGAATTGTGGGAGTCCCTGAAGTACAGGAAGGTAAATGTGATAAATAAATGATAGTTAAAAGAAATTATCAGTAAATACTTTCCAGAGTTCAGGATTATAGGCACCAAGTCCAAGATAATGAAGGATCCCAGTGAAAATAGACCCAATTAGGAAAACTCCTAAAGATGTGAAGTGAAGTAAAAAAAGTAAAGTTATTATTTTGGTCAGATAATTGATATAAAGTTGTTTGAATTTTGCTTCAATTATAAAGATAATGAGCTTACTTCTCTATTTTACTCTCAAGAAATTCTGCTGGAAGAGCAAGATAAATTCTTGTAAAATGTAAGAAAATTTCACACTATGACTCTATTGAAGAAAAGATGCTAGTTTCTGTAAAGAGGAAACACTGTAAATTGTATCATGAAATCAGTGCTTGGCTAAATTAATTAATCTTATAGTGTCGGGAACGCCGCCGGGGTCCCCGACAGTGTCGGGACAGAGGTTCTCTTCTACTCCAAGGAACCCGGCAGAACAGATGAAAACTCACGAGTCCGGTGCAGTTCCAGAAAGGCTTTTTTTTATATTAGTACTTTTAATATTTTTATTGATTAAAACATGCATGTAGAAAGATGGAAAAATCACCTCTTGTATAAAAAGATATATATGACCCCCTCATCAGCATAGCATTTCACAGTTAATTTCTCCTACTTCCAAGAGAATAATTATTTCCACTTCTTATATAGAGTGTGTTGTCCTGTGAGAAGTTATATAAATGAAAAGGCTGTGTGTAGGAACATTGTATGACTGAACCCAATCATGGGCAACTTTGTAACCGTGTATCTCATGGTAGTTTAATTAAAAAACATTTAAGAAAAAAAATTATATAACTGTTATATAAATGGAATCTCATGGTGTGTTCTCCTTTGTCCTATCTTCTTTTAGTCTTTCATCTGTATAAAGTCCTGATATTATGTACACTGGAGTTGATTCTTTTTTATGTTGCAAAAAAATTGTTTTTCAGTGGATAGAGAGCTTGCCTTGCACATGGTGGACCCAGGTTCTTTCCCTGGAACCCCAGAATGTACCCCAAGTCCATCATGAGTGATCACTGAATGCAGAGCAAGGAATGAATCTTGAGCACCACCAGGTGTGCCCCCCACCAATAATAAAGTTATTCTTTTAATATGAGTTATTTTCTTTTTTATTAAATATTTTATTATACCACTGTGAATTATACAATTACAACGTTGTTCATGTTTAGAGGTGTCGGACACATATTATTTATTTATTTATTTACTTATTTTGCTTTTTGGGTCACACCCGCGATGCTCAGGGGTTACTCCTGGCTCTGCACTCAGGAATTACTCCTGGCGGTACTCAGGGGACCATATGGAATGCCGGGGATCAAACCCGGGCTGGCACAGACCGGCCACATGCAAGGCAAACACCCTACCTGCTGGGCTATCACGCCGGCCCCACATGTGAGTTCTTTTTTTTTTTTTTTTTAATTTTTTTATTATACCACAATGAAACATACAATTACAAAGGTGTTCATAATTGGTTCTTGGTAATACAGTATACCAGCACCCATCCCTCCACCAGTGCCCCATTTCCACCACCAGTATACCCCACCCCCCCAGCCCACCCCCCCCATGCTGCCTTAATAGCAGGTACCCCAGTTTCCTCTCTTTCTCTCTCTGTCTCTCTCTCTGTCTCTGCATCTCTCTCCCTCTTATTTTACACATTGTGGCAAGCCCTGCAGATATTTAGAGTTTATCACTTAAGTCTCTTTGTGTATATTCAATGGTGAGTTTTAATCTGCCATTACATTTTTCCCACATTTAGTAAAACACTGGTATCTATTTATGTCGTATTAATGAATGCAGTCATTCTATATCTGTCCTTTTCCTTCTGACTAATTTCACTCAGCATGATAGTCTCCATGTCCATCCATTTGCAGGTAAATTTCATAATTTCATCTTTTCTGACAGCCGCATAGTATTCCATAGTGTAGATGAACCACAGTTTCTTTAGCCAGTCCTCTGTTCTCGGGCATTTAGGTTGTTTCCAGATTCTAGCTATAGTGAATAGCGCAGAGATGAATAAAGAAGTACAGATAGTGTTTCTGCTATGTGTTTTTCGGTCTCTCGGGTATATTCCCAGGAGTGCTATTGCTGGATCAAATGGGAGCTCAATATCTAGTTTTTGGAGAAATGCCCATATTGTTTTCCAAAAGGGCTGGACCAGTCGGCACTCCCACCAACAGTGGATGAGAGTCCCTTTCTCCCCACATCCACGCCAGCACCGGTTGTTCTTGCTGTTTTGGATGTGTGCCAGTCTCTGTGGGGTGAGATGGTACCTCATTGTTGTTTTGATTTGCATCTCCCTCATGATTAAAGATGAATAAACTTTTTCATATGCCTTTTGGCCATTCTAATTTCTTCTTTTTTGGAAGCTTCTGTTCATTTCTTCTCCCCATTTTTTGATGGGGTTGGCTGTTTTCTTGTGGAGTGCTACCAGTGCCTGATATATCCTGGATATTAACCCCTTGTCAGATGGGTATTGGGTGAATATCCTTTCCCACTCTGTGGATTGTCTTTGTATCTTGGTCACCGTTTCTTTTGAGGTGCAGAAGCTTTTTAGTTTTATATAATCCCATTTGTTTATCTTTGCTTCCATTTGCTTGGTCAGTGGTGTGTCTTCTTTAAAGATACTTTTCGTTTCGATGTCGTAGAGCGTTTCTATGTTTTCTTTGATGTACCTGACAGATTCATGTCTGATGTTGAGATCTAGAATCCATTTTGATCTGACTTTTGTGCATGGCGTTAGAAGGAGGTCTAAGTTCATTTTTTTACACGTAGCTGCCCAGTTTTCCCAGCACTATTTGTTGAAGAGGCTTTCTTTGCTCCACTTAATATTTTTTGCTCCTTTATTGAAGATTAAGTGGTTGTATATTTGAGAGTGCATTTCAGGATACTCAGTTCTATTCCATAGGTCTACAGGTCTGTCTCTATACCAATACCACACTGTCTTAATTACAACTGCTCTGTAGTAGAGCTTTTGGTTGGGGAAAGTGATACCTCCCATCTTCTTTTTCCCAAGGATTGCTTTAGCTATTCGTGGGGGTTTATTATTGCATACAAATTTCAGGAGTGTTTGTTCAATTTCTTTGAAGAACATCATGAGTATCTTTATAGGGACCGCATTGAATCTGTATAAAGCTCTAGGGAGTATTACCATTTTGATAATGTTAATCCTTCCAATCCATGAGCAGGGAATATGTCTCCATTTCCTCAGGTCTTCTTTTATTTCCTGAAGTAACGTTTTGTAGTTTTCTTTGTAGAGATCCTTTACATTCTTTGTCAAACTGATTCCGAGGTATTTGATTTTCTGCGGTGCAATTGTGAATGGGATAGTTTCTTTAATGTCCCTTTCTTCTCTTTTGCTGTTTGCATATAGGAAGGCCATTGACTTTTTGGGTATTGATGTTGTACCCTGCTACTCTGCTATAGGAATGTATTATTTCTAGGAGCCTCTTGGTAGAGAGTTTCGGGTTTTCCAGGTATAATATCATGTCATCTGCAAATAGTGATAACTTGTCTTCTTCCCTTCCTATCTGGATGCCCTTAATGTTTTCTTCTTCCCTGATTGCTATGGCAAGTACTTCCAGTACTATATTGAATAAAAGTGGTGAGAGTGGGCAGCCTTGTCTTGTCCCTGGTCTTAAGGGGAAGGCCTTCAGTTTTTCCCCATTGAGAATGATGGTCGCTGTGGGCTTGTAGTAGATGGCCTGGATTATCTTGAGGAAGGTTCCTTCAATCCCCATTTTACGGAGAGCTTTCATCATGAACGGGTGTTGAATCTTGTCAAATGCTTTCTCTGCATCTATTGATATGATCATATGGTTTTTATTTTTCTTTTTTGTTGATATGATGTATTATGTTGATTGACTTGCGGATGTTGAACCATCCTTGCATTCCCCGGGATGAATCCCACTTGGTCCCGGTGTATAATCTTTTGATGACTCTTTGGATTCTATTTGCTAGTATTTTGTTGAAGATCTTAGCATCTGTATTCATCAGGGAGATTGGTCTGTAGTTTTCCTTTTTTGTTACATCTTTGTCTGCTTTGGGTATCAGGGTGATATGTGCCTCATAAAAGCTATTTGGGAGTGTTTCTGTTTCTTCAATTTGCCAGAAAAGCTTAAAAAGAATTGAGAGTAGGTCCTCTTTAAAGGTTTTGTAGAATTCACTGGTGAATCCATCTGGACCTGGGCTTTTGTGTTTGGGGAGACTTTTGATTACCGATTCTATTTCCTCGATGGAGATAGGTTTGTTGAGGTATTCCAAATCTTCTTGTTGCAGACTTGGGAAGCTATAGGAATTCAGGAATTTGTACATTTCTTCTAGTTTTCTTGTTTTGTGGCATACAGGCTCTCATAATAATCTCTGATGATCTTTTGAATTTCTGTGGTTTCTGTTGTGATTTCCCCGTTTTCATTTCTGATTCTATTTATTTGGGTTCTCTCTTTTCCTTTTCTTACAAGTCTTGCAAGTGGTTTGTCAATCTTGTTTATTTTTTCAAAGAACCAGCTTTTGGTTTCGTTGATCTTCTGGATTGTTTTTTGACATTCCATTTCATTGATTTCTGCTCTAAGTTTTACTATTTCTTTCTTTCTGCTTGGGTTGGGCTCCTTTTGTTGATCACTCCCTAAGATCTTAAGTCGTGAAGTCAGACTGTTTATGATGGCCTTTTCTTATTTCTGATGAATGCTTGAAGAGCTATGAACTTGACTCTTAACTCTGCTTTCACTGTATCCCACAAGTTCTGGTAATTCGTGTCTTCAGTCTCATTTGTTTCCAGGAATCTTTGGATTTCCTCTTTGATTTCTTTTATGACTTGCTGGTTGTTCAGCAGTGAGCTGTTTAGTTTCCAGGTACTTGGTATTGGTCTCCATTTTTTTGTACAATTAACATCTATTTTCAATGCCTCATGGTCTGAAAAAATAGTTGGCAAAATTTCTATCTTCTTGATTTTATGGAGGTATGATTTATGGCTCAGCATGTGATCTATTTTCGAGTATGTTCCATGTGCACTGGAGAAGAAAGTGTATTCAGCTTTTGGGGGATGAAATGCCCTGTATATGTCTGCCAGCCCTCTTTCTTACATCTCTTCTTTTAGGGCCAGTATTTCTTTGGTAAAGTTTCAATCTTGTTGATCTATC